>CM062620.1:46526848-46546848 GCA_025617555.3 Puccinia polysora | reverse complement strand
ATTTGGAGTTGTGAGTGGCTGTTAACAACCCATTTGGGGTTGTGATTGGCGGTTTACAACCCATTTGGGGTTCTGAGTGGCCGTTCACAACCCACTTGCAAAAAAAAATAATTAAAAAAAAGAAGAGAAAGAGAAAGACATGTGGCAAAAAAAGAAGAGATGTTGAAAAAAATGACATTGAAATAAAAAAAGAAGAGATATTTAAAAAAAGAAAATTAAATAAAATAAGGCCTAAATAAAAATAATTAAATATGAATAAAAATAATTCAATATGAATAAAAATAAGGCCAAAAATAAATAACTAAAAATTTCTTTTTATTGAAAAAAAACATATATAAATAAAGATTCTATGGAGCAGCCCTAAAGGAAAAGTGCCAAAAAATGCAATTTTAACTTGAAAATCCCCAAAGTAAAAACACCAAAAAACAACAAGTAACTTGATCAGCCCTAAAGTAAAAGCACCCAAAAAAAACAAGTTCAAATATTGTTAAGCTGATCTCATCACAAGAAGTAAAAATACCCCTTAAGATGGGATCAGCCCAACACAAGTTGAACTGACTTACCAATAAAATCTCATTCAAAACACTCATCATAATGTTTTTAACTCAAAAAAATCAAAATAATGATGTTTAAAATGTGATAACCCTTCATATTAATAGAATTCCAAGATCAGCATGAGAACGCAAACGCAAAAAATAATATTAATCTATAAGTTAGAATACAACTCAAGTTGATCTTTGAGGTGACCAACCCTATGAGACACTTTTTTAGATATCATGGAATGTGGTTTGGAAACTATGCGTGGGATTGGTATCAAATCTGCTTTAAGAACAACCTGGACCAAACGGTTATTTTTAACAAAGCAAATGAACATAGGAGCTGATTGTTCTTTTACACCCATTTTCATAGGAGTAAAGGTACAACATAAATCCCATGAAATGAAACATATTGGTCTTCCATTAGTATCTGCTATTATTTTACCCATGTTAAGCTTTGAAAGCTATTTCAAAGATAGAATATTGTCACTGATGTGATTAACATCAAGTCCTTTTTCTATCTTTTCAATGCCTTTAATTCCACCAAGGATATTAGCTTATCATGTCTTATATTTCCTCAGTGTTTCAAGCATTTTTTTTCTTAGTTGTAGCCATCCATGCTCATCATAACCAATTGATTCAGCAATGACTCCAAATCCACAATTTCCATCACCAACTGGATCCCAAACCCCATCCAAGAACTTATGTAAGTTCTCAGGTATTTTCTTGAGGTAATTCACTTCCCAAAATCAAAAATTAGTTAGCCACAATTCTAATCTAATTAAAGGAATCACCACTCACCAAAGATGATCTTCTGTTTTACTCCTCCATCTATTCTGCTTCATCCTTTGAATAGGAATCTGATTCCAATGGCACCAAACCCAATGAAATTTCAGTATCTTCCTCTGAACTATGAAATTGAGATGAAGAGCCATCCTTTAATAATTACCCCATTAGTTCATTCTGTTAAAATACGTATGCACTTACGCGTGTGCTGCGTATAAGTGTAATCCAAATGGGGTGCACATATGGGTCTCTCCGCCCCATTGGACACTGACACAGACAATATGGGCCTGTGTGGATGTCACTGATTTGGGAAAACTGGCCTGGAAACGCGTGAAACAGGCTCATTGGTACATGGGCCCTATGGGCCCGGTGGAAGATATGGAAAGTACAGCTAGATAGGCTTGTATGGGCGTAATTGGGCCCAAGATTTATTTTGAACATACTTGGCCAGATGGGCTGGCCCGTCAAAGTATGTTTTACTTAGTTTTCGGGCTTTTGGCGGCCCATTGGGGCCGCCGCCCTTGTTGCAGCCCAGTTGGGGCTGCCGCCTGCATTACGGCCTGCTCAGGGCCACTGCCCCTGTTGCAGCCCGCTTGGGGCCGCTGTCATTGCCCTTGGCCTGTCTATGGGGCCCAATGGCACACACAGGGCCGTCATTGCGGCTGCTGCGCTGGGTGGTGGGCGCGGGGCTGGTGGTCCTGGCTCCTCCCCTCCCCTTGCTTGCCATTGCAAGGGGGAGGGGGAGGGCTGGCTGGTTGTAACCAGCCAGCAACCGGTTGCAAGGGGCAACCAGTCATTATGGGGGGGACTTGATCACCCCCCCCACCAAAAGAGGTGGCCAGGCCGGTCGCATTGAGGCAACTGGCAGTGAGGGGGAATTTAGCACCCCCCCCCCCCCCCCCACCATCAAAGGGGCGCTCTCCCCCCCCCCCCCCCCTTTACCAAGGGGGAGGAGTGACGGGCTCAAGGGGACCTAACCAACCCCCAGCCCACTTAGCTTAGCAACGTCCTGGGGGTATCAACCTCCAGGGCCCCTGGTAGGGGGATTTGACCGCCCCCTCCAGGGATTTGGGAGAAAGAGGGGGGGTGGCATGTCTGCCGGTTACACCCCCTCCAGGTGAGATTTTGGTTGGACTCAGGCAAGTCCTGGGTCCCACCTGGCCCATATGAGGGGCCAGGGCTGTACAAGTGCTAAGATAAGTAACAGAGCTGGTTTTAACAGACAACCAGCCAGGGATTTAACAGCACATGGGCTGTTTCAGCCCCCTAACGGTGGAAACACCAGAAAGGACCGGAATAGGCTGGTCGTAAGGGTACAGGGACAGATGCCATGTGGGCTGATGTAGCCCAAACCAAGTAACAAGGCCTTTTAAGCCTGTAGAGCTCTTTTGGGGCGGAAAATTTTCCTTTTGTCTTGTTGTATCATGGGCTCACAAGAGGCCAATATTTTGTACTTAAGGAGCTCTTTTCCCTGCTGTTTTCCATCATCCAATCAAATTCATCAACGATATTATCCAATGTGTTTCCCCATTTGTGAGAGCCCATCAAGAAATTATTGACACAAGGTGTCCAGCATTTCTTTTTCTTTAAATACTGCTCATTTTCCTAAGCTAATTGCTGGCCATAATTATAACACATTATCAGTACCAAAATGATCATTACTTCCAAGCCATCCAGACCCTTGTACCTTACTCTGGAGAACCTCAAAGACCTCAAGTTTTCCAAGAAGATGTCCTATATCCCTGATGTTAGCTCCACCAAGATATTTCTGAACAGTCAGAATTATAATTCTTGGGCTGTCCTTATGGATAGTGAGCTGGACAACATCTGTTGTGGTGAGATAATGGATGCAGATGACACTTTGATCAGTTCAGAAGTGGAGAAAAAGTCTTATCATCTCATCCTTAGGCATCTTGATGAGAATCATGTGAATTGGGCGCAAGGTTTATTTTGGACATACTTGGCCAGACGGGCTGGCCCGTCAAAGTATTTTTTTACTTACTTTTTGGGCTTGGGGCAGCCCATTGGGGCCACCGCCTGTGTTGCAGCCCGGTTGGGGCTGCCGCGCACGTGGCAGCCTGTCAGGGCCGCTGCCCATGTTGCGGCCCGCTTGGGGTCGCTTTTTTTGCCTTTGGCCCTGTCATACTGACACCAAACTCAGTCTAACCTCAGCAAACCCAGTCTAACACTCAGGCCTGATCTACTTTCCAAGGAACTTCAACCTCAGGGCTCAGGGGACTTACATCAATATGTCTCCAGTAACTATATACCTCAGGATCTTCATGCAGTACATATCTACATATAGTCTAACCTCATACTATACACAGATAGACTCCATAGGCTTGCACATATTCAATCTCCCAGGTTCTACTCTACCTCTCTGTCTAACCCATACCTCTGTGGGTTACCTCTCTGTCTAACCCATAACTCTGTGGGTTACCTCTCTGTCTAACCCATACCTCTGTGGGTTACCTCTCTGTCTAACCCATACCTCTGTGGGTTATCTCTCTGTCTAACCCATACCTCCTCTGTGTGGTTTATCCTTTGGGAATCCTTATGTACATCCTCTTGCAGATTTTATTACATACTCTCTCTACTTAGTACATAGTGTCATGACCCCCATGTACACTGTACATCCTTCAACTGTACTCTCCCAACTTAGACAGCTCAGACCTGGAACCTTGCCCCAATGTAGAAGCAGCCTGACCTAATGTAGTAGCATACCTGATCAGCCCTCTCTGTTACCTAGACTGTTCCCATGACATCATATGTATAGTCTGAGCCCCAATCAGTTGTACCTCTGTTGTAGTTCCAACCTCTTTTCTATTTAAACAGGCCTCCTCTTCCCTCTTCCTGATGGTTCCCCAAGAAATCAGTTTACTACTTCTTACTAGGAGATCTTTCCCAGCAAGTGTCATTCAGCACTCTTCAACCCAATCCTCCTCTTCTCCTTGTAGCCTCTTTCAGTAAACTTGCCCCCAAGCCTACTGTGGGCAGAGACCCCTCTGTGCCAAGCCCTGCTTGCATGTCAGCAGCCCTTGTGACAGGCCCGTCTATGGGGCCTGACAGCCCATGCGGGGCCGTCATTGCAGCTGCCAAACTGGGTGGCGGGCGCGGGGCTGATGGTCCTGGCTCCTCTTCTCCCCTTGCTTGCCATTGCGAGGGGGAGGGGGAGGGCTGGCTGGTTGTAACCAGACAGCAACCAGTTGCAAGGGGCAACCAGTCATGGTGTGGGGGACTTGATCACCTCCCCACCAAAAGAGGTGGCCAGGCTGGTTGCTCAAGGCAACTGGCGGTGGGGGGGAATTGACCACCCCCCCACCATCAAAGGGGCGCTCTCCCCCCCCCCCCTTTACCAAGGGGGAGGAGCAATGGGCTGGAGGGGACCTGACCACCCCCTAGCCCACTTACCGTAGCGACTTCCTGGGGGTATCAACCCCCAAGGGCCCCTGGTAGGGAGATTTAACCGCCCCCTCCACAAATTTGAGAGAAAGAGGGGGGGTGGCATGTCCGCCAGTTACACACCCCCAGGTGAAATTTTGGTTGGACTCAGGTGAGTCCTGGGTCCCACCAGGCCCATATGAGGGGCCAGGGCTGTACAAGTGCTAAGAAAAGTAACAGAGCTGGTTGTAACAGACAACCAGCCAGGGGCTGGTTCAGCCCCGTAACGGTGGAAACACCAGAAAGGACCGGAATAGGCTGGTTGTAAGGGTACAGGGACTGATGCCATGTGGGCTGATGTAGCCCAAACCAAGTAACAAGGCCTGTAGAGCCTGTAGAGCTGTTTTGGGGCGGAAAATTTTCCTTTTTTCTTGTTGTATCATGGGCTCAGAAGAGGCCAATATTTTTTACTTAAGGAGCTCTTCTCCCTGCTGTTTTCCATCATCCATTCATCATCCAATCAAATTCATCAACAATATCATCCAACATGTTTCCCCATTTGTGAGAGCCCATCAAGCAATTATTGACACAAGGTTTCCAGCATTTATTTTGCTTTAAATACTGCTCATTTTCCTAAGCTAATTTCTGGCCATAATTATAACACATTATCAGTACCAAAATGATCATTACTTCCAAGCCATCCAGACCCTTGTACCTTACTCTGGAGAACCTCAAAGACCTCAAGTTTTCCAAGAAGATGTCCTATATCCCTGATGTTAGCTCCACCAAGATAGTTCTGAACAGTCAGAATTATAATGCTTGGGCTTTACTTATGGATAGTGAGCTGGACAACATCTGTTGTGGTAAGATAATGGATGCAGATGACACTTTGATCAGTTCAGAAGTGGAGAAAAAGTATTATAATCTCATCCTTGAGCATCTTGGTGAGAATCATGTGACATGGGTTGCCAATACTCTTAGGGAAGATGAGAGAAGGAGGGGCAGCATCCTTTGGAAGTTTCTTAAGTCTAAGTATGCTGGTGATTCTGTTCACCAAAAGGGTATAGCTTTCAATAAAATGTTTAAGTTACAATATTCAAATTGTAAACAGTTTGTTGCAGAGTCTAGGTCTAGCATAGCCAAGTTTAAGTCATCAGGACTTAACATGGATCCTGAGTGTTTGTCACTCTTAATCCTCAGAAGCTACCAAAGGAGTTTGATTCTTTAGTCAGAATTATTTCTCAATTGAATCCTTTTCCTGGGGAGGAGGATGTGCTGAAAAGGATTGAAAAGGATGATCTTCAGTTCAAGATGAAGGGGGGTTCTGGAACAGCCCTTGTTGGAAAGACTGGAAAATCTTGCAAGAAGGCAAAAAAGGATTTGTCCAAGTTCTTATGCTATAATTGTCAGAATAAGGGGCATTATGCTAAGGATTTCAAGGAGACCAAGAAAAGGAAAAAGTCCCAAGAGAATGACAAGGAGGTCAATCTCACTACTGAAAACGTTGCAATGGTGGTGTTTGATGGTCCAATGGAAATGATTGTTGGGGAAGGGGGCCCCAACAAGGAGGCCAAAATTGATGAGGATAAAGAAATGGACTTGATTGATTACAAAGTGAGTAATCTTAACCTCAAAGATGAGAAGTTATCAGTGACTGATAAAGCTTCTTTCCTATTAGGAGGATTGAAGGAGGATGTTCTTGTTTTGATTGATTCTAGTTTTACAGATCACATGTGCTTTGAACCAAATTTATTTTCAAATATTAGTGATTATCATGGAGTTTTAAATATTGGTCAGAAAGGCAGAATAATTCAGATTAAAGGAATTGGAAAAGTTATTCTTGCCAATCACTTGGGTTTCAAAATTCATTTTGAGAAAGTGTTCTATGTACCAGAGTTGGCTTATAACCTGGTTTCCCTTGGAGTGTTGTGGAAAAAAGGTTTCCAGATTTTTTATCTTAAAGAAGATAAGTTTGTTATTGATATGAATGGGAGAACTGTTCTTAGTGGAAAGGTTTGGAACAAGCTTTTGTGTGCTAGCTTGTTCTAAATCTCAGCTTTGAGCACTGTTGCTCACAATAGAAGTGGCCATAAGGTAAAGGACAGAAACTGTGAGAGTTTTACCTTAGGGGCTTGGACTAGAAATGTGTTCTCAAGGAGTAGAGATTGCACTGATATTCCTAGAGAGGAATTTTTCATTTATTTGGCAGGGCCATTCACCCCAAAGTCCCTTGGTGGGGCAAGATACTTCATCAATTTAGTTGATACTGCAACTAATTATGTTTGGGTTAAACCAATTTGATCTAAGGATCAGACCACAGAGGAGGTTTCTGTAATCTTCAAAGTCTGGAAACAAAATGGTCTGATGAAGGAGATCAAGAGGGTTATCACTGATGGAGGTGGTGAATTTGTGAGTAAAGAGTTTGAGAGGTTATTGAAAGATTATGGTATCATTCATATAGTCACTACTGCAAGTACTCCACAAAATAATGGAATAGTTGAGAGAATGAATAGGACTTTACTGGACAAGGCTGGAACTATTATGTGTCAATCTGGTCTACCAAAGTTCTTATGGGCTGAGTTGATGTGTACAGTCTGTCTGTTGCATAACATTGTAAGTGTTAATGGGAAGAGTCCTCATTATCATTTTTGGAAGTTGCACCCCAAAACATCACACCTAAGAACAATTGGTTGCTTGGTGTATTATAGTGTCAACCATAAACAGATTGTTGGAAAACTAAACCCTAGAGCCAGAAAAACGGCACTTGTAGGCTATGATTTAATAATTAAATTGTATAGGATCTATTGTCCAGGGACAAGAAAGTTTATCCGTAGTAGGGATGCGAAATTTTATGAAAGTACTTTTCCACTCAAAAGGAGTAAAGATGTTGTTTTGAATAAGTCACAGCAAGAAATAGAATTAGCACCTATTTCACCAGAAAAGGCTGAGGAACATGCAATTCCAGAAGATGAAGAGATGGCAGACGTGCCACCAGAGGGTTCAGTTCTGGCTTCAGGGGAGTCCAGTAATTTGGAACCTGATGAGCCTCCACCTCCAGTAAGAAGGAGTGGTAGGGTTAGAGTACCAGTTGATAGGTACGGGGAGTGGAATTCCCATTATGTTGCCGCAGGATATGAGGAAGATACATTTCAGGGACAGTGTATGCTCAATGAAGTCCTGGAGTTTAGTTCAGAAATGGGTAAAAGGGTTAACTCAAATAGCTTTGGCCAAGCTATGAATTCTGATGAGAGAGCCAACTGGAAGAGTGCTATTTTTGAGGAATTTGATCCTCTATAAAATAATAGTGTCTTTGAAGTGGTTAAGCGGGATTCTTTTCCAAAAGGAAAGACCATTGTGGGTTCTAGATTGTTGTTAAACAAGAAATTTGACGCAAATGGAGTTTTGAAAATATTTAAAGCTAGATGTGTTGCACAGGGCTTCAAACAGAGAGAGGGTATTGATTACCAAGAAACTTTCTCACCAACTGGAAGGCTGTCCACCTTCAGGTACATCATTGCTCTGGTAGCTGAGTTGGGAGAAGAAATCAGAAAAGCTGATTTTGTAACAGCATACTTGAATGCAAAACTTGGAGAGGAGGAGACTGTTTATATGTCAATCCCTGATGGCTTTTGTGAATGGTTAGTAGAGACTAAACCAGAAACCATGAAGAAAATCTGTGTTAGAAGTTTTCTTTCAGCAATAAAGGGGAATATGTCCTCAAGGTGTGTAGATCCCTTTATGGATTGAAGCAAGCAGCTAGATTGTGGTATAATACCATGAGTCAGAAACTGATCCAGTTGGTTTCAAGACATCTGAGGCAAACCCTTGTCTTTTTGTAAGAAAGGATGCAATTTTGTTTGTATGGGTCGATGAAATTATCATTATTTGAAATGGTAAAGAGAGAGTCATGGAGAAACTCAAAAAGGAATTCAAGATAAAAGATCTTGGTCTGGAACAACAGGTGCTAGGAATGAAAGTCAGTAAGAGAAAGAATGGTATTAAGTTAGACCAGAGCCATTACGTGGCAGCTCTTCTTAAGAAATATGGCTTAGAGGATGCAAAGGAGTTTGGTACTCCCATGCAGTCAAACATTTGTTTAGAGAAGTCTACAGATAAGGAGTATCTGGAGTTTGTTCAATCTGGGAACGACTACAGGTCAGCTATTGGATTGCTTAATTATTTGGGGCAGTGTACAAGGCCCAATATTGCTTTTTCAATTGGTGTCTTGTTGCAAGACTTAGAGAAGCCAAGCATGAGGAATTGGTCAGCGTTTAAGAGAGTTTTGAGGTATCTTAAAGGAACGCACAGTCTGGGACTGTTTTTTACAAAGTCAGCAAACTTTGATTTGGTTGGTTATTCTGATGCAATTTTGGCAGATGGTAACACTAGGGAATCAACAAGTGGTTTTTTATTCTTCTTAGGTAAGAATCTGGTTTCATGGATGTCCAACAAGGTGTTGGAAATAATTCTTTCATCAACAGAGGCTTAGTATAGCACTTACTTAGCAGCTTCACAGGAAGCAAAATGGTTGAGAAAAGTCTTAGAGGATACACATAAACCACAAGGGTTTGCATTGTTGTATTCTGATAACCAGAGTGCCATTGCTTTGGCCCAAAACCAAGTGTTCCATTTAATAACAAAACATATTGATGTTCACTATAACTATATTCGTGATGCATTTAACTGCAATGAGATTGTGTTGAGGTACATGCCCACTGGAGCAATGATTGTGGATATCTTGACTAAGGCTTTAGATAGGATCAAGCATCAAGGCTTTGTGACTAATATGCGGATGTCACCCCTTTTGGATTAAGGGGGTGTTTTAAAATACGTATGCACTTACGCGTGTGCTACATATAAGTTTAATCCAAATGGGATGCACATATGGGCATCTCCTGCCCATTGGACACTCACACGTACAATACGGGCCTGTGTGGATGTCACTGATTTGGGGAAACTGGCCTCAAAACGCGTGAAAAAGGCTGATTGTTACACCTGCCCTAACGGGCCGGTGGGGGGTATGGGCAAGTACAGCCAGATGGGCTTTTATGGCCGTAATTGGGCCCCAGGTTTATTTTGGACATACTTGGCCAGACGGGCTGGCCCTCCAAAGTATGTTTTACTTATTTTTTGGGCTTGGGGCAACTCATTGGGGCCGCCGCCTGTGTCCCAGCCCGGTTGGGGATGCCACCTGCGTTGCGGCCCGCTCAGGGCCACTGCCCGTGTTGCGGCCTGCTTGGGGCTGCTGTTTTTGCCTTTGGCCCGTTGATGGGGCCGTCATTGCAGCTGCCACGGTGGGTGGCGGGTGGGAAAGAATAAGGGTTTTCCCCCTATAATTTTCCCAAGGTTTGGAAGTTAACGGTTCCCTGCATCTGAAAGGAGATGAGGATGCCCAAAGTTGCACTTAAATGAGAAATAGAAAAATAGAGAGAGAGTGAAATTGCCAATCCTTCAATCCTAACAACTTTCCACCTGGATCTGTATCCGGTATGAGTTCCTTTAATCTCTTGGTGAGATGATTGATCCAATCCAATGATATGATGGTCTGATTCCATGCCCCCCTCCTCCTCCTAACCCAGAGTTGAGAGTGAGGATAAGTCCTCCCTCTCAACCCTAACCTAAGTACACGCGCAAATAACAGTATGACAACAAAACAGAAAACAATCCCAAAACAGAAACCCTAGCCTCCTCTCCCCACCTCCGTACCAAACTTCCCCCAACGTCCGTACGCCGTTCCGTCCATCCGGTTTTTCCTTCTCATGACGCTGTCCTTGCACTGCGCCCTACTTGGAGTCCCCCGCGCCTGTCTGTATCCATTTGTCCGCGCCCGTTGTGGATGTCTGGTATTATCCGGCGTGATCCGCGCGCTTGCACGCGCGCTCCATCCGTTCCTTTATAGCCCGCGGATTGCTCCGCTCCTACGGATCCAAACCAGCGCGCCCGCAAACCTAGTCAAGGGCACTACCTTCCGAATCCAATCTCCGGCGCGGATTGCCACCCACGCCGCATTTGATGCTGAGCCCGACCCGTCCACTAGGTGCGGAGCCAAACAGCGGCTGCCGCTGCTGAACACTCCACATACCCTAATGCTGAGCCCGCTTGCCTCCAATGCTGAGCGCGCAGCCGCAAAGCAGTTCCCAATCTGTGTCTATAAATTGACACCACATCCCCCCCCAACTTGAGTTCTGTCCCCAGAAGTCTTCCATTGCTTCACCACACTACCACCACCGCTACTTCCACTACCACCCCCACCACCCCCACTACCACCTTCCCCCATCCTCCTTCCTCACCCTCATCATGGTCCCTCCCTGCACCTACTGCGCAAGGAAAGGTCTTCCGTGCACACTCCTCTCCGGCCATCAAGCTTGCTTGGCCTGCCGTTCCGGCCACCGCCAATTTTCTCTTGGCAACACAATGCCACAAGCCCGGCCCAGACCCAACCCCACCCGACCGCGCAAGAAAACCAGGCGCGACTTGTTTGTGGCCTTGAGTGACGACTCAATCTTGGAAGGCTCGTGGACACCCCCCGGTTCACCTTCATCCTGCCGCCCCCGGGCTCTGTCATCACCCACCTTGCACGTGAGCTGCAACTTGGCATCACCTCTCTGCTGGGCCGGACCTCTGCAAAAAAGCAAATACAGAACCTTGGAGGAATGGCGCGCGGCAACCCACGCTTGGGCCGCCGCTGTCGGCGTGAATCAAACAGTACCGGACCCAAGGCTTTCCGGATGACCTGCGGCCGCGCCAGGACCCCCTCCGGCTCCGTTGCCTACTCCACCGCCACCACCATTGCCATCTCCGGTCCCGGCGTCCTCCCCCTCGCCAGCCCCCTCACCGGAGAGGGTGGTTATCTTGTCCTCACCTCCCCCCGCGCCACCTGCCCCTGGTTGGACGTCTCCCAAGGTCCCAGAGATTCTGATTGGCCGCATGCTACCCAAGGTTTGATTCAATCCGTTCGCGGACGACTCGGTCAAGCTACTTTGTGGCTTCCTCTTGGTCCCAAGGGCCCATGGAACGGATTCCCAGAGGGAAGTATTGGGGCGCTTCCGGGCGCTCCTGGCGGACGCAATGAATGGAATGGTCCGGGCGATGGAGGCGGATTAGGCAGGGCCCCTCTTTCCTTTCTTTTCCTTTTCCTTTCCTTCACTCTTTTTGTACCTTTTCTTCTCATCATTCTGCGCTTGAAATCAATTACCCATTGCGCGTACCACTTCCAAGTGAGCCAGTGAGCAGCCTAAGTAAAAGTAAGAGACCCCGCAAGTAAAAATTGAGAAAAAATCTATGTCGAGAAAAGAGAGGGCGGAGCCAGAGTAGGTCTGCGCGCAAGATCCCTGCATTCCGCAAAGTTGCCTTCTGGTGCTCTGCAAAGGTACCTTGACCGCCCCAGACGGACTGCCACACAGTTCCCCGTACCCCTCCTGTAACAAACACAACAACCAAACACCAGCGTGCGCCAACGTAAGGGAAGAGAGAGAGAGAGAGTAAGAGAACGGACATTCTGGGGTGCCTAGTTGTCCCGGCTGTGAACCGGCTAGAGCACCCCCTCACCAAATCAAGCTTATTCCAATACCAACCACCCATCTTCAAGATATCCTGAGAGAAAAGAAAAAGAGAAAAAGAAACCCACAGAGAAGAAAAATAGAAAAGAACACATATTTTTTTTTGCGCGTAGACCGCCCACAAATTGCTCTTCGTCCCGCTTCCCCCATCCGCAGGATTTTCCTCGCGTCCCAGTTCCACGGTGCTTGTCCTTGCGTCCCGGATCTTAAAGGAGTTGAGCCGCTGAAGATCATGGACAATCCTCAACAACTTTCTGTCCTGCTTAACTACCGCAAAGATTGGACTGGAGTAACTGGACATTGACTGTTTGTAAAGGCCATTCTTCACCCATTCCCGTACCAACTCCAGAAACTGCTCCCGGACCGCCCGCAGTATTGGAATTGGCTTGATCTGCCACGGCTTGTGATTGACAGTGGGGATGACATAGGGGTTGCCAATATTGTTTTTCAGAAGCCCCCGCTCTTCAGGTCCAAACGCGAGTGCTCTTTCCCAAAGAACCAGAACCAATACCAGCAACTCACGCTCCTCTGTACTCAACCATCCCGTCAGGCCGAAATTGAAAGCTGCAATCTGCTCCTCCATGATCCGCGCCAAACTAGTAACCCACCCTGAAGCCTTAATTGGGGTGACCCAAGGGTCCCGCAACCAAGCAATTGGTCAAAGTGGTCCGTTCAATTCCTGGGGCATTGGCTCATTCCTTGGTTGGACCTTCTGCAACACCGGCTTGTACTTGCCAGCGTTGCACCGCATCATCCACACGCATCCTTTGCTGTAGGTCCTGCACAGAACGGAACCGCGGCTTTTTCCTTTGCTCACAAGTGTGGCAAAATGATAGGGTTTTTGAAGCATAGTACCCTTGGGCAATGCATACTGAGAAAAGGGACTTACTTCTGCGACGTGCGCGCCCTGCACTTTCCTTCCTCCCCCTCCCTGCTCCTCATTAGTTGACTGCCCGCACAAAACCGGAGGTTGTTCCATGCAGTCTCCTTGGTTGACTAGGAAAAATCCTCTGAGGGTCGCCCGTCACAGACCAACTCCGCGTCCGGTTCCTCCTCATACTCAAACACTCTCCTCCGCTTCCCTTTCCCATGATTTTAGATAGTTGTCTCAAACCTTCCGCCGGACAAATCCTCCACCGTCAACGCCTCCGTTCCCGCCTCCGGATCAAAAACCATTTGTGCTTGGAACCCAAACATGAACGGCCTTCCCAAAATCACATCCCCACAATCAACCAAAAGGAAAGAAAGGGGCTTACGGACCCTTGCAACCTTGAACTCCTCCTCCTCAACTACCCCATCCACACAACACTTCCCTCCGTTAAACGCGCAGAGACCCATTGCTCATTTCCACCAAACCAACCCCAAATAATCCACCATCCGCGAGGGCAGCAGGTTCACCATTGAACCGCTGTCCACCATAGCCCACACCTTCCTCCCCGCTATGACCATCGGAACGTAAGCGAGTGGGGTCGAAACCGATTTCAACTCACACTCCTTGCGCCCCTCCTCCTTCTGCGCCACATGAACCCGCTGCACCGTTTGAGGTACCTGGCCCTGACCGCAATCCCGCAACTCCTGCACCATCTTGTCTACCACCACCAGAGACACAGCTGCCAGTTCCCGCAAGGTCAGCGGGACTGGAGTCTTGTTCCCCATCACCCTACGCACAATGTCCGCCGCTTTCTTCTTCCCTACAGGATTTGCTGCCAACACCTTGATTCCAGGCATGCTTGCGGCCGGTTTTGGAACGGTTGACGGGGGTTGCTCCTTTGCATCCACCTCCATCTTATCCAAGACCACCACCTTCTCTTTTGTTGCAACTACCCTTACCTCAGCTTCCACCCAAGGGGTTTGCCACAATCCGGGACCGGTAACAATGCCTAGTGACGCTTGCGCCGTCGTTCCCACCTCCTGACCCTGTGTGCGCACCTGCTGCATTGCAGTTGGCTGGCTTGGCTCCATTGGAATCTGTTTTCCCGTTGGAAACATGTACCCCATCCCCACAGGTCAAACCAATCCTGCATTGAGATCCTTTGTAAGCTCCTCGCACGCCGATCTCCAATGACTGTTTTCCCTGCAGTACAAGCACCCCCTTGGCACAAAGGTACCGGGCGGCCAAAACCCTTCCACCATGTGAGGTGGAGGCCCTGACAGCTGCTGCTGGCCCATAGGGCTCATGCAGATCTTCAAATCCTTCATCAGTTCCTTCAATTCACTTACCGGAGGGGTGGGCGCGGGTTGAGGAACCAGAACACGCGTGGAAGTAGGTGGAACCGGCGCCAAAAATTGCGCCGGAGCCAAAACCTGGGAGGCGGATTTCTTCGGTCCCGCTGGGAAGGACTTAGCGGTATCCTCAATAAGATCTTCTAATTCAAGCTCACTCTCCACAGCCTGGCAAATGACAGCCAACTCTGGAAGGAGCGCAATGCTCCTGTCCAATGACCGCTTTACCAAGTTGTGATTGTAAAGATGCCGCTGCACCCTTGCCCGGAGTTGAGCGCCTAAACCTCCCGGAAACGCACGTTTCATGGCCCCTGTCTGTCCCGCCACCACCTCGTTCTTTGAAAAGTACCAATAGATCCGATTGAATGTTGAGGTATAATCCGCCAGCTCCACCCAAGTTCTGACTCCTCCGTGCGCGCTCGCCTCCAAGGCCATGCGGTCAAAATGGCTTTCCCGGAATCAAGGTTTGCGCCTACCCCACCGCGTTAGGATCTCTGCCTTCAGTTTTTGCCAATCCTGATTCTTGTAGCCTTCCATCTCCTCCACATCCCAGAGCTTCTCTTTTTCCATAATGAACAGGACAACAAGCCGGGCCTTATTGGCGTCTGACGCACCTTCCGCATCTGCAATACCTTTGTATCTTGAGATGAATCGCTCCACATCCGCAGTGTTGAATTGGATGTGAGGGTAGTCGCGCGGCCTGATGCGAACCAGACGAGTGGGTTCATGGTCACTGGAGACCAATGGGGGAACGGCGTAGCTCGTCCTGGGTTGAGCGGAGGGAGGGGGAGGAGGAGGGATGGAAGACGCGAGTGGGGTTGGAGTAGCGGACCCAGAAACGGAAGGAGAAGAAGAAGAAGAAGAGGAAGCAACTTTAGGGAGTTATGAATAGGACATTGCGCCCAGTTACCTTTGAAAGACAAGAAACGGAAGGTTATTTCCCGGCCAGACCCCCAGATGTGGAAAGAATAAGGGTTTTCCCCCTATAATTGTCCCAAGGTTCGTAAGTTAATGGTTCCCTGCGTCTGAAATGAGATGAGGATTCCCAAAGTTGCACTTAAATGAGAAATAGAAAAATAGAGACAGAGTGAAATTGCCAATCCTTCAATCCCAAGAACTTTCCACCTGGATCTGTATCCGGTATGAGTTCCTTTAATCTCTTGGTGAGATGGTTGATCCAATCCAATGATATGATGGTCTTATTCCATGCCCCCCCTCCTCCTCCTAAACCGGATTTGAGATTGAGGATAAGCCCTCCCTCTCAACCCTAACCTAAGTACACGCGCAAATAACAGTATGACAACAAAACAGAAAACAATCCCAAAACAGAAACCCTAGCCTCCTCTCCCCACCTCCGTACCAAACTTCCCCCAACTTCCATACGCCGTTCTGTCCATCCAGTTTGTCCTTCTCATGACGCGGTCCTTGCATCGCGCCCTACTTGGAGCCCCCCGGGCCTGTCCGTATCCGTTCGTCCGCGCCCGTTGTGGATGTCCGGTATTATCCGGCGTGATCCGCCCGCTTGCACGCGCGCTCCATCCGTTCCTTTGCATCCCATGGATTTCTCCTCTCCTACGTATCCAAACCAGCGCGCCCGCAAACCTAGTTGAGCGCACTACCTTCCAAATCCAATCTCTGGCGCGGATCGCCGCCCGCACCGCATTTGATGCTGAGACTGACCCGTCCACTAGGTGCGGAGCCAAACAGTGGCTGCTGCTGAGCATTCCGCATACCCTAATGCTGAGCCCGCTTGCCTCCAATGCTGAGCGCCAGCCGCAAAGCAGTTCCCAATCCGTTTCTTTAAATTGACACCACAGCGGGCACATGGCTGGTGGTCCCGGCTCCTCCCCTCCCCTTGCTTGCCATTGCAAGGGGGAGGGGGAGGGCTGGCTGGTTGTAACCAGCCAGCAACCAGTCATGGTGGGGGGGACTTGATCACCCCCCCACCAAAAGAGGTGTCCACTCCAGTTGCATCAAGGTGACCGGCGGTGGGGGGGAATTGACCACCCCCCCACCATCAAAGGGGCGCTATCCCCCCCCCCTTTACCAAGGGGGAGGAGAGATGGGCTGGAGGGTACCTGACCACCCCCCAGCCCACTTACCGTACCAACCTCCTGGGGGTATCGACCCCCAGGGCCCCTGGTAGGGGTATTTGACCGCCCCCTCCGAGGATTTGAGAGAAAGAGGTGGGGGGCAGCATGTCCACCAGTTACACCCCCCCCCCCCAGGTGATTCTTGGGTCCCACCTGGCCCATATGAAGGGCCAGGGCTGTACAAGTGCTAAGATAAGTAACAGGGCTGGTTGTAACAGACAACCAGCCAGGGATTGAACAGCACAGGGGCTGGCTCAGCCCCGTAACGGTGAAAACACCAGAAAGGACTGGAATAGGCTGGCTGTAAGGGTACAGGGACTGATGCCATGTGGGCTGATGTAGCCCAAACCAAGTAACAAGGCCTGTAGAGCCTGTAGAGTTTTTTAGGGCGTAAAATTTGCCTTTTGGCTTGTTTTATCATGGGCTCACAAGAGGTCAATCTTTTTTACTTAAAGAGCTCTTCTCCGTGCTGTTTTCCATCATCCATCCATCATCCAATCAAATTCATCAACAATATCATCCAACGTGTTGCCCAATTTGTGAGAGCCCATCAAGCAATTATTGACACAAGGTTTCCAGAATTTCTTTTGCTTTAAATACTTCTCATTTGCCTAAAATAATTGCTGGCCATAATTATAACACATTCAAACATAAAAATGAACATTTTTCAAAATCAAAGACTTACTATCTTTGGTCTTTCTGGTCCCCTTTTAAGTGTTTCTCCTGTCCTGTCCTCTGAACTATACGATTCAGATAAAGAACCATCCTTTCACATCAGAAATCATTTTCCCATCAGTTCATTAAACCATAAAAATGAAAATTTCTGACTCAAAATAAAATACTTACTGTCTTTGGTGTTTTGGGTCCCCCTTTAACCCTTTTTTCCCACTTAAGTGCTCTTTTGAAATGCTCAAATTTTGGAAGCTCACAATGGGTTGCTTTGAATTTTTGTTAAACTTGGCTTGACCTTAACAACTTTGGCTCAAGCCTTGTCTTTGCAATCAAAGAGGCTGTTTTCTCAAGCGTTGACCTTAGAATCTCCAAGCTAACTCATTTAGGTTGTTCCCTATACATTGAATTCCACTTGTTTAACATTTGAGATGTTTCATCAAGCCCTGGATTGATTTCAAACTTTCAAAAAAAAAATAATTATCAATTTTTCAATCCAATAATTAATATTTCAATCCAATAATTAATCTGCCAATCAAATAATTAATCTTTCAATCCAATAATTAATCTGTCAATCCAATAATTAATCTGTCAATCCAATAATTAATCTGTCAATCCGCTAATTAATCTGTCAATCCAATAATTAATCTTTCAATCAAATAATTAATCTTTCAATCCACTAATCATTTATCTGTCAATTGAATAACTAATCTGTCAATCCAATAATTTGTACCCTTCAAAAAACACCACTTACTTCATTTGAAGTTTCATAGTCTAACAGCCACTGAGGATGAACATCCTCAGCAACAATGAATCCTCTTGATGCTATTATTTCACCTAAAATGTGGGAACAAGGCAAGCCCATTGTTTTTGAAAATTACTTGGAGCACACCTTGCCATCATGATTGCACTTTAACTTCTATAATTGTTCCCCAATTAGTTTAATTTCCTCAATTGAAAATTTGTAACCCCAAGGTAATAGTTTGCTGGAAGACCTGTTCCAAACTTTATTCAAGAGATTTTAAGTGCTGCATTGACTGATTGTATTTGACTTTCAATAGTTCCTTCAAGGTTTTTCCACACATCCAAAATTTTCCCCAAAGATCACCTGAGTGATTGTTTGAAAGTAGAATGGGCCCCTTCTACCCAAGAAATTGTTTTGTTTCCCAAGTCTGGGTAGAAACAAGTCCAAGCCGTTACAAATTTCTTTTGGTAGGGAGGGAAAACATTCTTTTCAATATACTTGAGTACATACTTGCGGTATTTCAAGAAACCCGGTATACAAGTTTCAAAGTAAGCACTCCCAGCCAAGATCAACAAAAGAAGCATTAAATTGGCATACTCTGAGTTCAGCATCATTTACTTCTGCCTCCCTCTTGATTTTAGAGGCGCCATACTTGGCCCAAAGAGTAATGAAACTTTGTCATCCTTCATTTTCATTACTGAAGCGCACTTTAAAGTTTGATTGGAAGTTTTTAGACAAGTGCCAGGAGCACAACTTTCTGGATGACTCAGGTAAACTGTGTTTAATAGCATGAATAAGAGGTTTTTTCACGGTCCATCACAGAGACTTTTGGAAGCCTCTTGGGATCATAAGCCAACTCCTTTAATGTGTTCAACGCCCAAATGTAGAACTCTTACCTTTCTTTTTTTATAAAAACAAAAGCCTTTTTAAAATTCTTTTTTTTGGCAGTCATTCCTACAACATGCAATAGAAGTATTTTGTAACTATTTGTTTTATAGGTAAAATCCCAGAATGCAATATGATGGTATTTTTTTCAAAGTTTTATTGACTCAGGATGAGTCAATAAAAGGGCCTCTAAGTGACCCTTTCCACCCAATTTGGACCTGGAAAACCACTTGGATTCCTGGAGAATTTCCAATAGAGTGTCCATAACACCTTTCCTATCCAGTTCAACAAGCTTTACCTTTTGCTTATTGTTATAGATTGTTCTATTTTCAATGTATTATCCACCATCAATCTTTATCAATTTCCTTTTAATTTGAACCATATTGAGTACATCTTTCTTTCCTTCCCTATGTAAATCTAATGCTTGACCTGATATTCTCCTCAGTTGAGGATGCACTGAAGGACTTTCTGATGTTTGATTATTGCATAGGCCATTTCTAATGCAGAGATTCCACATGGGATCTGCTACTTTCCTAATTTTACAGATCATGAATTGTCACCGTACCTTCCTAGTGGAGTTTGCCTTTGATGTTTGGTCAGACATGGCCCTTCATAAACCCCAAATCTGTCACATGCTAGATCAACATATTTTTCTCTCCTCAACTTTAAAGTTGTCAATACGTAGTCATGCATGGCTGCCCATTTCTGACCATAAATCTTGGCTTCTTTCCTAGTATCAAAGGCTCTCACAGGAGGAGGGTCAAAAGGTGCTGGTACCCCTTATTTAGGTTGTGGTGCTCCAAAACCTAACCTATAGCCATCAGACTCACCTTTATGGTATAAGGAAAGATCCAATCATCAAACAGACCTTGAAAATGTATTCTACACCAAAATTAACCCCTAGTCACTCAGTCAAAGTACCCCTCTATCTCTCATGGTTTAGAAGATACATCCCAAATCAACCCTGGCCTACCCATACCCCTACCAGGTGTCACAGACCAGTGAAAGTTCATGGACATACCATGGATGCCTTTAATTACATACCCCATACAGTACAACCATACATCATCAAACAAACCTGCAGCCATATACATAATTGATATATGCAAGACCCTACATGCAG
>CM062620.1:46501848-46521848 GCA_025617555.3 Puccinia polysora | reverse complement strand
AAATCCTTAAAGGGCTCTAGCATACAAACAGATTGGTATTGAAACTGTTTTTATAACTTTTTCTGTCATTTTTTCTCTTGGAAATATCAAAACAAAAAGATGAAAATAACATTCAAGCAGCCCCAGTACCTGAATAATTTTTTGAAACTGGCCAGGGGTCTTAAAAAATTATTCCCATTCTTTTATGCTTTTTTTTATCAATTTATGTTTAAATTTTTCTTTTTTGATTTTTTTTTAGTTCTTAAAATTTCTTTCAATGCTTTATTTTTTCTTTTAATAGGGTGGATCAAAGTTAGAAAAACCCGTCATTGGAAACCTGCCATTTTCTTTAGCCAAACCAGCCATTTTTAATGGCATGTTTCTGAAATACACATACCCCTTAACTAGTGTATTTCAAAATGGCAGGTTTCAAGAAAATGGCGGGTTTCCAACATGAAATCTTCCATTTTAATCACAACCCAGCACCTTTATCATCATCTAATCCTAAATTCCAATTCACACAACCCAACCATCCACCTCCATCATCTCATCATGCTCTCAAAATTTACACCAAGACATCCATCCCCTCCATTGCTGGTATCTCAACTCACCTTTTATTCAATCACAGTAAATTTTGTTACTCAACAACCTCTTCAGCTTACCTGAATCTCAGTCAGTCCACATGACCCAGTCCAACTCAGGGTTTTGATATCTGAACTCATATATTTACTTATATTTAAAGACTCAGGTGTTTACTCAATGGGATCTTGATTGATTGCTTGATGGCCATCCGAATTTCCTGTGGCCTTCACCACATTAGCTCCCATCCTATCCTCCCTGCAACACATCCCAATCCCCTCCCCTCCCCTCCCTCACACCTGCTCCTCCAGATGATCTTGGTCATCATGATCTCAAGCCAATTTTTGTCCAATTAGAGACTGATTGATTGATGGATGCCTGATCAATCAGTTTTGCCAACTTAAACTCAGGTCAATGAAAACCTCTACAAGGTTAAAGTTGATGTTTGGACTAAGATCTACAAGTATACCTTGTATTGGAATTGGCTCCAAAAAACCTGTGTTTCTTTTTTTGGCGTGATGTTGATGAAAAAACCAACCTTGGTTTTACCAAGACCATTTATTCCCACCCATCATTCCTCATTGGGCGCCTTGAATCAATTCAAGCCAATAAATTTCTCCAGGAAGAGCATCCTTGGTCCTGATGCCTGCTTCTCATCAATCTCCCAAGTCCCTTCAACCTCCAAGTTCATGCATTTTGATGTCATGATGACCAAGAATGAGCCAACACGTCTATGGTCTGGTATTTTGGGCTTTGATTTGGATGATGGTAATCTTACTCATCAAAATAAGTTGGCAGAAAATGATGAAGAAGAGAATGATGAATGCAAAATATTGGCCAAACTGGCCTGATATTGGGCTGAAGTAAAAAAGATTGGATTTTCAATGTTATCAACACTCTCCAACCCATGTACTCATTACCTTCAACCTGTCCTAACAACAGAAATAGTTGTTTTGCCCCACTCAATCATCTCACCATTGTGTACATCCAAAACTATGGGTTGGCTGGCTCATGGCCCCCCTATTGAAGCAATTACTGGTCACAAATTTTTGAAAGCCTTTGCACGACTGATACCCTTGGCCACTCCTTGCCGGCGCCCTGGTTGTGCTTTGTCTTCTGGTACCATGGTCTATGTGGCAAATCCTAAGATAGATCCCCTTCACCCAATCTGCATCACTGCCTCTCCCAAAGGCTTCAGGATACTCCTCTATGGTTGCTTTCCATCAACTTTTTTTAGCTTCATCTGGTTTACTCACTTCCTTTGAATCACCCTATTCCATTGGTATAACTAAGGAGGAGCTTTCTCAGGATCACCATATGTTTCTCAATCCTCTATGCTCCCCAACTTCACGCATCCGCCTCAACACAACCAATAAGCCACAGCTACAGAAAATTCATAGGAAGATTAACACAAGGTTGATCTGCAGACTTTTTTATTGTTGACTCTCAGCATCAATCTGTCCTGGGCAGTTGTCATCCATTTGCTGAATTTCATCCAATTGGTTCATTCAATTCATTACCAATAGTCTTCTTTTAATAAGAAGAATCAATTAGGTTGATGATCATCTCAGTTGAGTCTCACCCTCCAGATCTTGGTCTTCTTCCTCATTGATTGATCAAAACACTTTCTCTCATCCTCAAAATCAATAATCCTTGTTGTTCCCCTTCATCTCTCAATCAATCATCTATGATCATCATCATCATCATCATCATCATCATCATCATCATCATCATCATCATCATCATCATCATCATCATCATCATCATCATCATCATCATCATCATCATCATCATCATCATCATCATCATCATCATCATCATCATCATCATCATCATCATCATCATCATCATCATCATCATCATCATCATCATCATCATCATCATCATCATCATCATCATCATCATCATCATCATCATCATCATCATCATCATCATCACCTCAATTGATTCAGTGATGTGATGAGCAGAATGTGAGTTGGGAAAGGGGTCATTATCTGATGAGTCTGAGCATTTGGAAAGGAAAATTGGCCCATCTTGCAATTGCACACTTATCTTATTGGTTAAATCATCACTCACCAATGTTGAGGTCATGGGTTCAAATCCCATAGTGTGGAACTAAATCTTTGCTCATAAATCTGCCACTTCCCTCAGAATTTTATACAAAAAATTGAATGCCTTGTTGATCCTCACCCCAATCAAATTATACAGTTGGGAGGGAAAAAGATGGGAGGAGATGATTTGAAAAACATAAAGAGATGTGGAAAGAATAGGGCTTGCAACCCTCAAAATATTATACAATGAATTTAATCCCTTCTTGATCCTCACCCCAAGCAAAGTAGTTGCATGTGAGTGAATAAGATGGGACAAGATTATTTGAAAAACATAGAGAGATGTGGAAAGAATAAGGCTTGCAACCCTCAAAATTCTATATGATGGATTTAATCCCTTCTTGATCCTCACCAATGGGAGGAGATGATTTGGGAAACATACAGAGAAAGGGAAAGAATGGGGCTTTTCAGCATTGGCTAAAGGGGAAATTTGAGGATTGATAGTTCTTGAATTGCTTCCCCACCTGTTTGGATGAAATATCCAGCCTACCTTTCTTTTATTCTTTAGCTCATTGGCCATCAGTAGATAACCATTAAAATTAGAGGATGGATTTTGGAAAACTTGTGTTTCATTGTTGGATCCAAAGCAAGCGTCATAGTTGGAGGGAATTTTGAGCCAGTTTACCAGGATGATGTTGAAGATTTAACAAAGAGCAAATGTTTATTTGGAGAAGGAAGGAGTACCAAAGGCTAATGAAGAGCCAAATGAGAAGTATTGATAAGGCTACAAAGAGCCAAGGGAAAAGGGATTTACTTGTAAAGTCAAGTGGAACTGATCTGAAGAGGAGGAAGGGACACTCTGGTTTTGTTTTCTGGTAATCAGATGATTTTCATTCATGGTCCAAGGGAAGGACCAGTGTTTATAGACAAATAGATAACCCCAAAGGGGGCCTAAGGCAGCAGTTTAGAGACAACTAGAGAGCCCCAGAGAGGGCCTAAGGCATGGTTAATTAGATAATGAAAACAGTAAGACAGCAATAAGGGAACTAAATTTTTTAGTTACAGAATATGAAAATCAAAAAGACAACACACCACCTCAACTAAAAAATTTAGGAAAAAAATTAAAACCAGCAAAAATTCCAGAGATTCATGAGAAATGAAAGGAGAATATGGGAATTGAGGAAGATATTACAAGACACCACCTTGTCAGGATATGAGATGGGGAAATGATAGCCTATTTTAAGAGGATCAACAAGGACCTCAGGCATAGTTTCCTAGCATGATATGGGGAATGATAGCCTATTTTAAGAGGAGCAAAAAGGACCTCAGGCATAGTTTTCTAGCATAATATGGGTAATATGATATTACTATTTTTAAGAGGAGAAACAAGGAACTCAGGCATAGCTGCCTAGCATGATGGGGAGAATGATGATGATGATGGTGATGGTGATGGTGATGGTGATGGTAATGATGATAATGATGGTGATGGTGATGATGATGATGGTAAAGGAGATGGTGATGTTAATGGTAATGGTAATGGTGATGGTTATAGAGATGAAGTTTGAATGGAGTGCTGAAAGTTATTTAATAATGGTTGGTGGATGACATTATGTAATGGTAATGAATGTGATGGTGATAATGGAAGAGGATGGAGAGCACAAAACTATAGAGATAGTATTTAAAAAAAGGAGGGAAGGATTCCAAAACACCAGCCTGTTCAATACTAGATGGAAGGAATGTTGATAGTTTGTTGAAGTTGACTGCTGAGGTTGATGGTGATCATGTCAAGAGTTGGTTGTTGATATGGTTGATGGATGGCAAAGGTTGATGGAATTATTGATGGAATAGATGAAGCAAGTGGTGATGTAGCAGGGGGAACAGTTGAGATGGAGGAGATGGAGCAATGGGTGATGTAGCAGCAGGTGGAGCAAATGAGTTGGAGGAGAGGGAGAAAGTGGTGATTTTGCATGAGGATGATGGGTGAATTGATTCAGGAGATGGAGAGAGTTGGGGTACAGGGTGGAGGTTGAGTAGCAATCAAGATTGCAATCAGGTCAGAGAGAAATTGAGGTGGAGAGGATGTTGAGAGAGGAAGCAAGATTGTGAACAAGGTTGCAGAGTGAGGTGAGGATGAGAAGAGATCAAGTGAGGTTGAAGGGTAGAAGAGCAAGGAGAGGAGCACAAACAATGTTGTGATGAAGGTGGAGGAGATGAATGGATTGGGTGAGGTGGAGCTGAGTGGCAATTGGGTTTGCAAGCAATGATGGAAATGATTAGAAATTGGAATTGCAAATGAAAGTGCAATCAAGATTTCAAAGTGAGGAGAGCATTGAGAGAGCAAGCAAAAGAATGTTGGAGAGTTGGAGGGGATGAGAGTGAGAGGACAGAGATGAAGAGTGAAGCAGTGAGGATGAGATAATTGTACAGGTGATGATGAATGATGAAGATTTGGGGAATGGTAGACCAGATCTTGGGCATCCTTTTGAACAAGTGATGATGGCTGGGTGGACTTGCTGGATGAAAGGAGTGAAAGTTTGGTTGAGTTGGGAAGGATTTCATTGCTGGCACTCAGACACAAGAAGAGGAAGAAGGGGACCATCCAGGCACAGAGTGTGAAAAAGGGGCAATTTTGATGAATTTCAGCTGATCCAATGGACAAGACGGTGGCAATACACTGGACCATAGCAGAAGATTATGATGGTTGTGAGCTTGGTCTTGATTGAGGTGAGTGAGCCAAGCATCTGGAAGAAAGTAAAGGAGAGCAAAAGTGATGAAGAAGAATGAACAAGGGATGATGGGAGGGGGATCAGATTTATGAAGGAGAGGCAAGGATGATTTGAGATGAGCCTTCTGGCCAAGGGTCTTGATTGAGAATGTGACATCTTAGTATTGAGAGGGACTTTGAAGATTTGGTTGAGCATATTGGCAGATGTGGAGCGTAGGAAGGTACCGGTGGACAATTGAAGATGAGACCTTTGAATCGGTCAGATGATTAGTGGAATCAAAACAACTGATTGAAGGGTTCAATTGAGATTTCTATTGGAGGGCTAATTCATTTTAGGAGAGGGCAATGGCCTTTTCCTGAGAATTGATGGGTGTTGGTGATTGAAAGAGTCTTTTGTAAAACTGAGTCAAATCAGGTTGAGATGGAAGTTGAAGGATCAAAGTTTGAGGGGAACATTGAATCTAGGGGTAGAGGAGTATAAGAAATGATAATGAGGAGTTTAAGCGTGGAGCGGAAGCAACAGATTGTGATGGAAGGGAGCAATGAGCAGAGAACAGTGATGGAAGGGAGCAGAGCAGAGGGTGGTGATGAAAATGCAGAGGAAAGAGGGATTGGTGGAGGATGAAGCATGAGTGAGAGAAGGAAGAGCATGTAGTAGGAGGAAAGTTTGAAGCAAGAAAGTTTGCAGTCAAGGTGAAAGTTGGTACCATAGGTCAAGAAATACAACTGGATGTAAAAATTGAAGCCTTTGAGATGTTTGATGCCAAAGACTTGTTGACCTTGGGTATTTTGAGTCTTCAGGAATCCAAGGTGAGTCCAATTAGTCCCAGTAGCACCTTTGAGACCACTATTGCTGATTCTCATCTTGATCAACATGAAGATGGAGCTCAAGAATTCAAAGTTTGCAAGCACAAAACTATCAATCTCAATCTCATCACAGAGTTCAAAGAAGAAAATTTTGTTGGACATTTTTTTGATACAGAGCGTGAGCATGTATCAATCCTTCTTCTTGCTGATTATTGCAGAGGTGGACTTTGTATGAGTTGAGGATCCGTGGATTGAGGCAGAGAAATTTATGAGGCTTGATTGGTTTGAGTGGATAGGGTGTTGAGAGGGTCAAGTGAGGTGCCAGATCCAGTGTTGGAGTTGGGATCATAAAAGGAAGATGAGTTTTAGAGGGGTGAATTAAGAAGCAAGCAATGTTGGGATTGAAGTCATAAGGTTGAAGAAGCAAGAAATTGTGAGACGGATTATCTGATATTGAACAGGTAGGGATTTGATGGAGAGTTGAGATGAGGGATAAGTGTGGGGATCAAGACAAAATTTGAGAAGATGAGGTAGTGGATGAGTAAAAAGAAGAAGTTGAGTTTTATGGGAGCTTGAGATCATAGATCCAATCAAGTAAGAGGATGATTTGATGGTAGAGGTTCCAGGGATCAAGCAGGCCTGTTTCCAGATGACAGTGAGGGATAGGATTGAGGTCAAGTACTTATTCAGATAAAGTCAATGATGAGTTTGAGATGATAAAGGTAAGGAAACCAGTTGGAACAATGAAGTTGACAGGATAGCTTAGTGGGATGAGTTCCGTCTTTTAACCGTGAAGAGTTGACAAAAAGCAAATGGTTATTTGGAGAAGGAAGGAGTATGGCAGGCTACTGAAGGGCCAAATTAGAAGTATTGATAAGGCTACAAAGAGTCGAGGGAAAAGGGATTTACTGGTAAAGTCAAGTGGAACTGATCTGAAGAGGAGGAAGGGACACTCTGGTTTTGTTTTCTGGTAATCAGATGATTTTCATTCGTGGTCCAAGGGAAGGACCAGTATCTATAGACAAATAGATAACCCCAAAGGGGGCCTAAGGAAGCAAGTTAGAGACAACTAGAGAGCCCCAGAGGGGGCCTAAGGCATGGTTAATTAGATAATTAAAACAGTAAGACAGCAATAAGGGAACTAAATTTGTTAGTTATAGAATATGAACATCAAAAAGACAACAGATGTGATCAGCTCTCTTGAGCTGACTTGAGCCTTTGGAAGCTGATGGGGGGGATTGTTGGATTTTGAGTTCCTTGGTGATTCTTTCTTTGGTTGAGTGGACTTGTGGGGGGAGGTTTTCTGAGGACAAATTTAAAAAGAGTAAGAGGGATGAAAGGATGAAGCAATAAAGTTATGAAGCAATGTGATGAAATCAGGGATGAAAGGATGAAGAAATGAATTGATGAAGCAATGAAGCAATGAAGCAATGAGAGTTAGGATGTGATTAAAGGGGGAATGAAGTGATGAAGGGATGAAGCAATGAAGCAATGATAAGATGGATATGATGAAAGCAATAAAGTTATGAGAGTAATGAAGCAAGGTGAGAGTGATGAAATGATGAGGGGATGAGAGTGATGAATCAAAGAGGGTAGAAAGAGATGAGAGTGATGAAGTGATGAGAGCAATTAAAATCAAATTTTTCCAATGAGGTTGGAGCTATAATTTTTTGGATGAGGTTGGAGGTTGAAACCAGAGGTGATGATTTGGAATGACACTTGGTTGAGCTTTTGAAAGCCTTTATATACTTTAATTGAAAAAACCCACTTATTTCATGTTGACTTTGACATTTCTTATCTGAAATAAGTGTGTTTTCTTGATTTTTAATGGTGGGTTTGAAATGGCTACTTTCAAACAAAATCTTCTTTCAATGGCCCCTCAGCAAATCTCCCCCCAAAAATCCACACAAAAATCCAATGGACCAAAGCAAACATCTCCAAGGAACTCTACATCAAATAATCCTCCCCCATCAGCCTTGAAAGGCTCAAGTCATCTCAATAGAGCTGACCACATCATCCTGTTAAACTGGCTCAAAATTACCTCCAACTATGACACTTGCTTTGGATCCAACAACAAAACATGTGTTGGCCAACCTCCATCCTCCAAGGTTAATGGTTATCTCCTGATTGCCATTGAACTCAAGAATAAAACAAAAGGTAGTCTTTATCTTTCATCCAAACAGATGAGGGGGCAATGTAAGTACTATTGATACAAGCACAAAAATGCTCACTCAATACCAATCTCCACTGGCTTTGGTATCACCAAATCCAATAAAGCCAAGGGAATCAACTGGGTGGTTGATAAGTTGGACTTCATTTGTCCTTTTTATGTTCAAATGGATGAAATATTTGGAAAGAAGGCCAAAATTTCCCCTTTAGCTGCTTTTGAAGCCCAACAATGTGATTCAGTTGATGCTGGGTACTTGGCTGTGGATGCTCAGCCTAGCAATTATGATGCCAACAAAACATATGAGTGGCCCCAATCAGATGTGGAGGAGGATATTCCAACACAAAAAGCTCCAATTATGTTGATATTGGCATTGATCAATGATTAAAAATCTTCCTTGGACCCCTCACTTCCTTCTTTGGATTTCTCTCTTCCTGGGGTGGAATAAACCAGCAACTTGGCCAATGAGGAGCAAGTTATTGCACTATCACCATTTCAATCAACATTGTTTCAAGTAAGGAAGCAATTTCTTGTCTTTTCTTTCCAATTAATCCTGAATGATTTAGATTCTAAAAAAACCGGCTCATCCTTTTCTGAATGGCTGAACACTCAAGCTGATGGGGCCTCCCACATCAACTTCAAATAAGAGTCATGAATTTCCCGCACAAGACTCCTTGGCAAAGGGAAAGCAAAACACCTCCAATTCCATCAACATCAACTCCAATAGCCATCAATAGAGGAGAAACACTTGAAATTTTTCTGGCTTTGAGGATATAATGGAGAAGCAAGATTCAATTAAGTGCATTGATGGAATCTCCTTTCTTTTGAAATCAAGCTCATGGATATTCCCCTAAAAAAAGGAAAATTACAAATTGAATCAGAAAAACTTGAATTTGAAAAGAAAAGGTGGTATTGTCAACTGGCTATTGATTTTCAAAATCAGAAAGCCAAGATTTTTGCTTATCAACAAAAAATGGATGCTGAGTGGAAATCAAAACAGGCAGAGCTAGATTTTCAAAAAGATGAACAGGAGAAGGATTTACTGGAAGAGCAACTGTAAAAGGAGAGGGAAAGACTGGCCAATGAAAAAAAACAATAGGTTATCAGTAGCCCTGGTTTGTATTTGTAGCAGTAGGACAGTGGAAGAAATAAAGCAAATTAATCAATTGCTTGGCTTATAAAATGTTTACTTTGATAAATATTTGAAAAATAAAAACAATAAAATTATTTTTGAGACTATTTTCAACCCCACAAATGGGTGATGATAAATTCACAACTCAAATGAGCCATGTGTCACAGCTACACAACTACATTCAAGCCATGTAAAGCCCCACATGACTTGAATATGGTTGGGCTGTAGGCCACACAGCACTGGACTGCCGTGTGGGGGACGCACAACTACATTCAAGTTGTGTGGGGCCCTACACGGCTTAAATGTGGTCATGTTTCCGTGCCAGACAGCCAGCCCAACCAAATTTGAGATGTGTGGGGCTCTACATGGCTCAAATGTAGTTGTGTAGCCGTGCCACACAACTACAAGTCTTGTGAGCCAAAAAAAAAAAAAAAAAAAAAAAAAAAAAAAAAAACAGAAATCAACCAAAAGATCAAAAAAAAGGTTGATTTTTTGGTTTTAAAAAAAAAAAACAGAAAAATAATAAATATAATAAAAATAAGTAAAACAAAAACAAAAACAAAACAAAAACAAAAACAAAACAAAAACAAAAACAAAAACAAAAACAAAAACAAAAACAAAAACAAAAAACAAAAAACAAAAAACAAAACCAACCAAAAAAAATCCAAGTTCAACTTGACTAGCCCTAAAGTAAAAGGGCCAAAAAATTCAAGAAGTCTTTTGACCAGCCCTAAAGTAAAAACACCAAAAAAAACAAGTTCAACTTGTGTTAAGATTATCCCATCACAAGCTTAACACAAGTTAAGCTTGTGATGGGATCATCCCAACACAAGTTGAACTGAATAACCATTAAAATCTCATTCAAAACACTCATCATAATGATTTTAACTCAAAACACTCATCATTATGATTTTAACTCACAACACTCAACAGAATGATGTTCAAAATCTGATAACCCTTTATATTGATAGAATTACAATATCAGCATGTTAGACCAAACCCAAATGATGAAATTAATCTATAAGTTAGAATACAACTCAAGTTGATCTTCGAGGTGATCAACCCAACAAGCTCCCTTTTAGAAATCATTTAACATGGTTTGCAAACTATGGGCAGGATTTGAATCACATCTCCCTCAAGTACAAGCTGGACCCAATGGTTATTGTTAACAAAGAAAATGAACATGGGATCTGATTTTTCATTTACACCCATTTTCATAGGAGTAAAAGTACAACATGATTCCAATGAAATGAAACGTATTGGTCTTCCATAAGTATCAGCTATTATTTGACCCAACTCAAGCCTTGGAAGCCATTTTGAAGAGGTGATTGTTTCATTGATGTCATTGACATCAAGTCTTTTTTCAATATTTTCAAAATCCTTACTTCCACCAAGGATCTTAGAATAGCACCTCTTATTTTTCCTCAATGTTTCAATAATTTCTTTCAAACCTTTAAACCATCCATCCTCATCATACCCAAGTGATTTAGCAATGACTCTAAAACCACAATTTCTATCACCAACTTAGTCCCAAGCCCCACCCAAGAACTTATGTAAGTTCTCAGTTATTTGATTCAGGTAATTAAATTCCTAAAATCAAAAAGAAGTTAGATAAAATTCTAATCTCATTAAATGAATCACCACTCACCAAAGATGAGCTTCTGTTTGACTCCTCTATTCTGTCTGCTTCATCCTTCAAAAAGGAATCTGATTTCAACAGCACCAAAACTGATGAACTTTCAGTCTCTTCCACTGAACTATGAAATTCAGGTGAAGAGCCTGACTTGGAATATAACCATTTCTCAATCAGTTCATTAAACCCAAAAAATTAACCTTTCACAAAAGAAAAGACTTAAAATCTTTTGTGTTTTCTTCTTTGGTGCACTTCTAATTCTCTTTTCCCGCTCAAGTTCCTTTTCAAATTATTCAAATCAAGAAGTATTTTTCTGGTTATCTGTCAATTTTGGAAGGCCTCTGCTTGATTACAAGACTTTAGGTTCTAGTTATGGCTTTGATTAATAATTTGCCATCTCTTTCATCAATTGCTTCAACAGCCTGCAATAATCTTGTTTAGGATGAGCCAAGGTAATTTCATGGAGCTTCTCATGTAACTGAGAATTGCTGAGCATTTCATCCACGTCAAAATTTCAAAAACAAAAGGATCAAATATTAGTCAATTAGGAATCATCATTTAAAAAGAATTAATCACAAATTGATTTGAAAAATCCAACAATCCAACTTAAACCAACTTACAGAACAATAACTGCAAGGTTCATAATTCAAGCTCCATTGAGAATGAACATCCTCAGGCACAACAGATCCTCTTGACGCTATTAGGTCACCTATTTGGTGGGAACAGGGAAATCCCTTAGTCATTTAGTATGACTTGGTGCACACTTCCCCATCTTGGCTCCACTTCAACCTCTCTAATTGATTCACAACAAGCTTGATTGCCTGTAAAGACACCTTGTATCCCAATGTTAACAGTTCAGTAGGAAGAACTATTCCAATCTTTTTTCAAGATTTTTAAAGTGCAGCCTGAACAAATTTAATTTTATTGGAAACTGTGCCCTCTAGGTCTTTCCAAACATCCAACATGTTTCCCAACAAATTTGCAAGGAATTGTTTGAGATTATCATTCACCCCTTCAACCCAAGACATTTTTTTTTCCAAAGCCTGGGTTTTCACAAGCCCAAGCCATTACAAAGTTCTCTTTGATACGGAAGAAATTATGATCCATATACTCAATTAAATCCTTGTGGTCTTCCAAGAAACACTTTATACAAGTCTTGATGTAAGCAACCCAAAACTAGGAAGATTAACAGTAAATGCAGTGATTTGGCACTTACTCTAAGTTCCACATCATTGAACTCTGCCTCCTCCTTGTTTTTTGAGGCCCCATACTTAGCCCGCAGAGACATAAAGCTTTTCCAGCCTTCAAAGTCATTATTAAAGCGCACTTTACAGTTTGATTGTATGTTTTTAGACAAGTGCCATTGAAAAAATTGTCTTGTTGACTCAGGGAAAATTTTTTCTAGAGCATGGATCAAAGCTTTTTCACGGTCCATCACAAATACTTTGGGAAGTCTCTCAGCATCATAAGCCACCTCCTTTAGCACATATACAGACCAACTGTAGAACTCAAACGTTTCTCTTTTTATAAAAACAAGAGCTTTTGTCAAAGTTTTCTGGTTGGAATTAATTCCTAAAACGTGCAATAGGGGGATGTTGTACTTATGTGTTTTATAAGTACAATCCATCATAGCTATATGATGAAATTACTTGCAAACCTTTAATGACTTGGGGTGAGCCAAGAATAAGGCCTCCAAGTGACCCTCTCCACTGAGTATTTCTTGATGAACCCAACCTGAATCACCAAGTTTTTCAAAGAGGACCTCCATAACACTTTTTCCCTTCATTTCTTCAAGCACTACCTTACGCTTAGTGTTATAAATTGTTTGGCCATCAACATATTTGCCACCATTGATCTTGCTCAATTTTCTTTTGAGTTGAATTTTTTTGAGACCATCTTTCATGCCTTCTTTTAGATTTTCTAAGGCTACCTCAGAGATTCTCCTCAGGTGAGGATTCACTCAGGGGGGTGGAGATGTTTCATTGTTATTTTGATCATTTCTGTAGGAGATTTGCCACAAGGTTTCTGCCTTTGTGCCACTTGCAGGCATTAAAAGCTTGCACCCAACCTCACTTGTGTGGGTTTGCCTTTACCATTTGGTGAGAAATTGCCCAGATTACAAACCATGTCTATCACAGGCTATATCCACATATTTTTTATGCTTTGAGTTGAAAACTGTTAAAGAGTAACCATGCTTCATTGCCCATGTTTGACAATAGTTTTTTGCCTCTTCCCTGGTAGTAAAAGCTCTCACCGGAGGTGGGTGAAGTGTTTCTGTCATAGTTACATAGTTATATTGATGGCATGCACTCCATCAGTTTCAATAGAATTAAATGCAGCAGAGACCAGTAACATAAAATTTTACTCACCACCAGAGGTCATCTCCATTTGTGAAACATTTTTTTCCTCAATTTTCATTCTTGATGAGGATGCACTTGGGGCTTCCAATCATTCATTACCCAAATCCTTCTTGTCCCCAGCTTTGTTCATGACACTATCAATGTAGTCCTTCAACGCAGCCATGTTACAAAAAGGAGGGCTTGCTACTGTTCCCATAATTCAAAAAAAATGCAATGCTAATTCAGTATTCAATCCAACTTTCAATTGAACAACTACCAAGTTTGCTCACTTTCAATTTGATAAATATCAATTTTGTGGGATGTGTTTTTTGCAGCTTCCCTTTAGTTTCAATTATTTGGTTCACAGATTCAATTTATTTCACTTTATAATCACTTTGATGTCACTTGGGGATTGCTAGGTGTGGTCCAACAGTCCCACATAGTATGTTTTGATCCCAAATTTGGGTTGATGGAACCCCAATGTGGTTCCGGGGTACCCAAAAAGTTTGGCACAACCCCTGGGGGGCCCCACACCCCCAAACATGGCTCAAAACCGCTGTGTACAGGGGAAAATGGCCCCAATACTCCGTTTCCAGGGGGTAAACAACCCCCTGGGGGTTGCACATGTTTTAGATGACCCCTTGGGTGTGTGTAGACGTGTTTTTTTTCCCGCACGTGAGTTTTGGACGCGTGTATGGGCCCCCACAAGTCCATTGGGCCATGCAGGGACCTACACAACTTTCACACAACTGGGAGTTGTGAATTTATCATCACCCATAAAGAAATATTTTTTATTCTAGAGTATATTTGTCCACTTTTCAAGTCCCTGCAAGTTTTCAGAGTGGTTTTTTTGATTTTCAAAGTGGCCATTCTTGTATGAGCGGCAGTCTCCACAGCAGGAAAATTACAGTCCTTGTACTTATTTGCTTCCCAAAGCATTTTGAAAATACCTTTTTGTTTGAAATCAATGCCAAAACCTAAGTTAGGAAAAACAAATTTTCAATCAGATACTTGATATTTTTCCTCATTTTCAATATTTTTTCTATTCAATTTTTTGGTTGGAACCACCAGTAAAAAGGAATAGGAAGAGATGTCACCTTTTTCAATGTGGGGAGAATTGTAGAAGGAATCTGAAGTGAAATTTATTTGTGGAGAAAAGTCAAAAGAAGTGAGGTGGGATACAAATTCAAAAGAAGAGAAGGAGGGGATTTTATTGTCATTCATGGTTTGATGGTTTGATTCAAACGGATTTTTGGCTAATTTTTGGCTGATTTGACCTAAAATTTGAGACTTTTTCGGAATTGAGGTTCAAAAAAGCATACTCTTGATGGGAAGATTGGATGGCATCTTTATTCAAATATCAACCAAATAATTCAGAAGGGTTCATTGATTTTTTCCATCTAATTGCCCAAATTTTTCCACTCCAAGATCTTGAGGGGCCAAAAGTATTGACAAATTTGATCAATTGGTGAAGGAAAGTGGTCAAAAATTTGATTTCCTTATTATCTTTTTTGGAGATTTCATTCAAAGGGGAAATTTTGATTATTGGAACCAGAGAGTTAAGATTGGAGCGTTCAACAATGGCAATTTTTCCAGAGCTGAAGAAATGGAATTGTTCAATCTTCTTTTTGGCTTGTCCAAACTCTTCAGGGGAGGTTTTTTGAGTTTTTTTTTTCTTTTTGGCAGCATTAGCAGGGTAAAAATCCAAAGGTTGCAGTGTTTGTTGAGACCACACAACCTTTTCATTAAACCCTCCTTCACCAACTTCCAAAGAGATTTTGGAATCTTTTATTTGAGCCCTCTTTTGCCAAAGAGCCCTCCACTTGCCACCTCTCTTAATTTTATTCAAACCATCTTGTTCCATCTTGATCCCTCCCAGGCACCTACTACGCTTGGGGTGAGGATCAAGAAGGGATTCAAATTGTTGTATAACATTTTGAGTGTGGTTGGAGAAGCATTGTCAGTCCAGAAAAAGGGCCAGGGTTGAAAGGATAAGGGGTCAAAAGGGGTTTTGCATTGCATGGAATCCAAAAAAAAAATAAACAAAAAACAAAAAACAAAAAACAAAAAACAAAAAACAAAAAACAAAAAACAAAAAACAAAAAACAAAAAACAAAAAACAAAAAACAAAAAACAAAAAACAAAAAACAAAAAACAAAAAACAAAAAACAAAAAACAAAAAACAAAAAACAAAAAACAAAAAACAAACAAAAAACAAATACAAAAACAAAAAACAAAAAACAAAAAACAAAAAACAAAAAACAAAAAACAAAAAACAAAAAACAAAAAACAAAAAACAAAAAACAAAAAACAAAAAACAAAAAACAAAAAACAAAAAACAAAAAACAAAAAAAAAAAAAACAAAAAAAACAAAAAACAAAAAACAAAAAACAAAAAACAAAAAACAAAAAACAAAAAACAAAAAACAAAAAACAAAAAACAAAAAACAAAAAACAAAAAACAAAAAACAAAAAACAAAAAACAAAAAACAGAAAACAGAAAACAGAAAACAAAAAACAAAAAACAGAAAACAGAAAACAGAAAACAAAAAACAAAAAACAAAAAACAAAAAACAAAAAACAAAAAACAAAAAACAAAAAACAAAAAACAAAAAGCAAAAAGCAAAAAGCAAAAAACAAAAAACAAAAAGCAAAAAGCAAAAAGCAAAAAACAAAAAACAAAAAACAAAAAACAAAAAACAAAAAGCAAAAAGCAAAAAGCAAAAAAACAAACAAAAAACAAACAAAAAAACAAAAAAAACAAAAACAAAAACAAAAACAAAAACAAAAACAAAAACAAAAACAAAAACAAAAAAACAAAAACAAAAACCAAAACCAAAAAACAAAAAAGAAAAAAGAAAAAAGAAAAAAACAAAGAAAAAACAAAGAAAAAACAATCATCAGTCATGTTTCAATCATTGCCAAAAATCAACAAACATAGAAAAAAATACTGGTAAATGATGATAACCAAAAAAAAAATGTTGGTCACATGTTTTCATCATGATAATCATCAATCAATGAGGAGGAGGAGGAGAAGGAGGATGGAGGGAAGCCAGCCTTGGAATTTCTATTTATTGATGGAGGATCAATCCTATCAATTGATGGAGGATTGATGGGGGGGCTAAAGCAAAATTAATCCATTATCCATGGATTAATAAGGTAGTAGAGGAGGAGGAGGAGGAGGCAATCAATGAGCAATAAATTGCTAATCAATCACTCAATTGATTGCCAACCAATTTTGAGGGAGGGAGGGGAAGGGGGGGCTTACCTTGGGAAGCAAGCAAGGAGGTGGGGGGGCCCTACAGCAAAAAATGATTGATCAATCAGAAATCATTTTCTTGATCAATCAATCAATTTTGCCATCAATTGCGAATTGATTGGAAGGGAGGGTGGGGAAGGGTGTGGAGGAGGAGGATGAGAGGGGGCTTAGCTTGGGGAGAAAGCAAGGAGGTGGGTGGTCCTAAAGTGAAAAATTATTGATTGATTGCAAATTGATTGAGAAATCAATTAGCAATCTATTGATCCATTTATTGTAAATGGATTGGGAGGGAGGGAGGGGAAGGGTGGGGAGGAGGAGGATGGGGGGGGGAGCTTACCTGGGGGATCAATCAAGGAGGTGGGAGTGTCCTAAAGGTTGATTGATCAAACAATCAGCTACCAATGAGGGGGAGAATGAGCAGGATGGTGAGCAGGAGGATGAGGATGAGGATGAGGTGGGGGAGTCCACCAGGGGTGCTTACCAAAGGAGGAGGGGGGGTCCAAAAGCAAGGGACTGAGGTGGAGGTGGATGGTGAGGTGTTGGTGGTGGATGAGGTGTTGGTGGTGGGTGAGCTGGTGGTGGTGGGTGAGGTGGTGGTGGTGGGTGAGGTGTTGGTGGTGGGTGAGGTGGTGGTGGTGGGTGAGGTGGTGGTGGTGGGTGAGGAGAAGGAAGGAGTGGACATGTGGTTTGGTGGGGTGAGGTGGGTGGTTTGGAAGTTTTAGTTCTGTTTTGTCTAAGTCCACCAAAAAAAAAAACGGAGTAAGCCTAGGATTGTTGGTTGAACAACCAAAAAAAAAGAAATACTGTGATGTGATTTTTTACCTATTTAAAAACAAAATTTTACTCATCAATGTGAGAAATTTTGAGGGGTAGAATCTGGTCTCTCATTGCAAAGATGAGCAACAAGATGAGACAGGGATGAATTGAGGAGGATTTTGCATATCCTCTTCAAATATTTCTTCCCATTCATCTTTTATTTTAACTAAAAGGTTGTGAAGGATTACACAACTGATAATCCAGTTGATGAGGATCTTCATGTCTTTGATATTTTGAAGCTGGTTTTGCATTTCCCTTAAGCTGGGCCATCTTCCTTTCAGAACACCTATTGTGTGTTCAATTCAAAAGCATGATTGAGAAAGATGGAATTTGACATTTGTTTTTTGTAGATCATTGGAAGAAACATTCAGACAAGCTGGAACAACATATTTGCCGCTAGCATAAGCTGAATTAGCCAGAAGTTATTGAACTTGTTCAAAGTAGTTCTCTTGTTGTTGGGAAATCCACATCCAATTGAAAACATATTAATCATGACAAGAACCTGAAAGGTCAGTATGGAGGGATATGAACTTCTTTTTGTTATCACAAAAAAGTTTTAGTGAAATAGAGTATCCATAGAAACAGATAAAATATATTTTGTCATTTTTTTATCAAAGGTTTTATCAAAGTCTTTTGAAAAGAAATGAATCAATTGCCTTTTTTCCAATCAAAATAGTGGTTGCCATCTAACTTGGATTTTTGACTCAAGGGGATAGTGGTTCTATCAACAAAACCAATGCAACCAGGAAAGCCTTTGGTCTCCATTATTTTAGATATCTCCTTGCTTTCTTCTTTGGTTAGCCAACAAAGGACTGAGAAATATAAATATAGGATAGAAATCATTACTCTTTTGGTGTATAAGTCAATGGTTCCATAACCAAATGAGAATAGATTTTCTAATTGATGGATTGCTGCTTCATTTCAATTTGATCCCAATCTACAAAGAGCAATGGCCAGTTGGATAGCTTTCCATGTTGAGGATTCCAATAATTGTTCTGGAATATGTGGCGGTATTTGATAATCTCCAAAACTTTCATTAATGAAGTTAATGAAGTTTGGAACAGTTGCTGGAAACTTAAGTCAGGGAGGAGATGAAGCTTTTGCCTTTAATACATAGGTTTTTGGAGAGTCTTTCTTCTTTGAATAATGTATTTCTTTTCCAATAGAGAATTCAAAGCCAACCAAGTTGATTCTAAATTGGAGTCTGAATCAGAGTCAAATAATAAAAAAAAATTCAGTTAGGTTTTTTTTGTTTTCAACTTGTTGCGGGGAAGTTTGATTTTACATGTTGAGAAGGAAGTGATGTGATGTGGGGTGATGAGATGATGATGGGATGTGTGTGATGTGATGGAAATTTGGAGAGATGGAGATGTTATTGGTATTGATTTGCTGAGGTGGAGTTTTGGATGGGTCTTTTTCATTTGATTTGATTGAGATGTGAAGCAATGGAGATGAGGTGTGTGTGATGTGATGGAGATGGGGGGTATTTATTTGCTGATGTGGAGGTGTGGATGGGTTTTTTGCATGAAATAGATGGTGGATGGATGATAATTGTGGGTTTGATGTTTGAAATCTGCCATTTCCATGAAAAACGCCATTTTGAAATACACCAGTTAGGGGGTATGTTTATTTCAGAAACCTGCCATTAAAAATGATGGGTTTCTAATTGCGGGTTTGCTAACTCTGATACACCCTAATGGTCAATTTATTGTAACAAAAATGAAAGTTCTTTTTTATTCTAAAGGTTTGTTCTGGTGACAAGTCAACCCTCTTTTAGAATTTTGATGTTGCGTCTCAAACACTAGCTCATCATCACTCCAAACTGTGTTTTGAAAAACAATCAAACAATTAATTTTTTGACACTCAGTGCACTTTATGCACTCCCAAATTGTAGGGCAGGACCAAGAATTACAGCTGGCAGAACCCAAATGTGGTCCAGAATTTTTTTTTGTGATTTTATTGATTTTTTTCTTTTGAATTTTTGGTTATGATTTCCCCCCTCCCCCCCCCCTGGTCCATGCCTCCCTCCAAGCGTTGAGATTTTTTTTTCTGGATTTTTGTTTTTGATTTTGGTATGAATTAAAAAACCTTTTTTAGATTGTTGATTTTTCTTCTCAAACACTAGCTCATCATCACTAAAAACTGTTTTTTTTCAAAAGAACATCAAACATTCAATTTTTTGATACTCAGTGCACTGGTGTGCACTCCCATATAGTAAGGCAGTACCAAGAATTTTAGCTGGAAGGACCCAAATGTGCTCCAGGATTTTTTTAAAAAAGTATTTTTTTTATATATTTTTTCTTTTGGTGTTTGCATTGATTTTTTTATATTTTTTTTTTGAATTTTTTTTTTTAATTGGGAATTAATTTTCTCACAGGTGAAATCCTTTTTATCACACAATTTCAAGTCTACACATGATTGCTACTACACCAACAAATACTTAATTTAATGGTCATTTCAAGAATTCATTCTTTTTTGAGTTCTGACGCTGCAGTCTGATAGCTGGCGCCATGGAAA